>CM071609.1:16472325-16477325 GCA_036365135.1 Miichthys miiuy | reverse complement strand
TTGCAACTAACAATCAGAAATTGGCCTGCTTTATCACCTATGCATTTCATTCATGCATAGGGAGCTTTCATACGAAAATAGTTTTGCCGTAATTCAATAAGAGAAGAGTCTAGACTAATTTTAGTCTTTTACTTCAAGACAACTGTGCGTTGCTCACTTGGATCAGAAACCTGCCATGAAGGATCCTCTGCACAGGGAGGAACCAGGTGCTCTGATGGACTTGTATCTTTTTTGAAGATTACTCAACATACATCTTAACCAAATACATAGATCTTACCCAAAGTGTAGATTTTGAGAGGAGGAGGGCTCGTGCGGATTTGAACCCGGACCTCTACCCTAAGAGAAGAGTCTAGACTAATTTTAGTCTTTTACTTCAAGACAACTGTGCGTTGCTCACTTGGATCAGAAACCTGCCATGAAGGATCCTCTGCACAGGGATGGACTCTGATGGAATCTTTTTTGAAGATTACTCAGCATACATCTTAACCAAATACATAGATCTTACCCAAAGTGTAGATTTTCAGAGGAGGAGGGCTCGTCGGGATTTGAACCCGGACCTCTCGCACCCTAAGAGAAGAGTCTAGACTAATTTTAGTCTTTTACTTCAAGACAACTGTGCGTTGCTCACTTGGATCAGAAACCTGCCATGAAGGATCCTCTGCACAGGAGGAACCAGGTGCTCTGATGGACTTCAATCTTTTTTGAAGATTACTCAGCATACATCTTAACCAAATAAATAGATCTTACCCAAAGTGTAGATTTTGAGAGGAGGAGGGCTCGTCCGGGATTTGAACCCGGGACCTCTCGCACCCTAAGCGAGAATCATACCCCTAGACCAACGAGCCACAAATTGCTGTTTTTTTGTGTAAAACAAGTTCTAATTAAGTACCTCATTACTATCAATGACTACAGGTTTGCAACTAACAATCAGAAATTGGCCTGCTTTATCACCTATGCATTTCATTCATGCATAGGGGAGCTTTCATACCGAAATAGTTTTGCCGTAATTCAATAAGAGAAGAGGCGTATCTAATTCAGCCTTTTACTTCGAGACAACTGTGCGTTGCTCACTTGGATCAGAAACCTGCCATGAAGGATCCTCTGCACAGGGAGGAAGCAGGTGCTCTGATGGACTCTGATGGAATCTTTTTTTGAAGATTACTCAGTATACATCTTAACCAAATACATAGATCTTACCCAAAGTGTAGATTTTGAGAGGAGGAGGGCTCGTCCGGGATTTGAACCGGGACCTCTCGCACCCTAAGCGAGAATCATACCCTAGACCAACGAGCCACAAATTGCTGTTTTTTTGTAAAACAAGTTCTAATTAAGTACCTCATTAATATCAATGACTACAGGTTTGCAACTAACAATCAGAAATTGGCCTGCTTTATCACCTATGCATTTCATTCATGCATAGGAGCTTTCATACGAAATAGTTTTGCCGTAATTCAATAAGAGAAGAGTATCTAATTCAGCCTTTTACTTCGAGACAACTGTGCGTTGCTCACTTGGATCAGAAACCTACCATGAAGGATCCTCTGCACAGGGGAGAAACCAGGTGCTCTGATGGAATCTTTTTTGAAGATTACTCAACATACATCTTAACCAAATACATAGATCTTACCCAACCCTGGACCTTTCACACCCTAGCGAGAATCATACCCCTAGACCAACGAGCCACAAATTGCTGTTCCTTTGTTTAAAACAAGTTCTAATTAAGTACCTCATTAATATCAATGACTACAGGTTTGCCACTAACAATCAGAAATTGGCCTGCTTTATCACCTATGCATTTCATTCATGCATAGGGAGAAATACTTAACCAAATACATAGATCTTACCCAAAGTGTAGATTTTGAGAGGGGAGGGCTGTTTGAACCCGGACCTCTCACCCTAAGAGAAGAGTCTAGACTAATTTTAGTCTTTTACGTCAAGACAACTGTGCGTTGCTCACTTGGATCAGAAACCTGCCATGAAGGATCCTCTGCACAGGGGATGGACTCTGATGGAATCTTTTTTTGAAGATTACTCAGCATACATCTTAACCAAATACATAGATCTTACCCAAAGTGTAGATTTTGAGAGGAGGAGGGCTCGTGCGGGATTTGAACCCGGGACCTCTCGCACCCTAAGAGAAGAGTCTAGACTAATTTTAGTCTTTTACTTCAAGACAACTGTGCGTTGCTCACTTGGATCAGAAACCTGCCATGAAGGATCCTCTGCACAGGAGGAACCAGGTGCTCTGATGGACTTGTATCTTTTTTTGAAGATTACTCAGCATACATCTTAACCAAATACATAGATCTTACCCAAAGTGTAGATTTTGAGAGGAGGAGGGCTCGTCCGGGATTTGAACCCGGACCTCTCGCACCCTAAGAGAAGAGTCTAGACTAATTTTAGTCTTTTACTTCAAGACAACTGTGCGTTGCTCACTTGGATCAGAAACCTGCCATGAAGGATCCTCTGCACAGGATGGACTCTGATGGAATCTTTTGAAGATTACTCAGCATACATCTTAACCAAATACATAGATCTTACCCAAAGTGTAGATTTTCAGAGGAGGAGGGCTCATGGGATTTGAACCCGGACCTCAATAAGAGAAGAGTCTAGACTAATTTTAGTCTTTTACTTCAAGACAACTGTGCGTTGCTCACTTGGATCAGAAACCTGCCATGAAGGATCCTCTGCACAGGGAGGAACCAGGTGCTCTGATGGACTTCAATCTTTTTTTGAAGATTACTCAGCATACATCTTAACCAAATAAATAGATCTTACCCAAAGTGTAGATTTTGAGAGGAGGAGGGCTCGTCCGGGATTTGAACCCGGGACCTCTCGCACCCTAAGCGAGAATCATACCCTAGACCAACGAGCCACAAATTGCTGTTTTTGTAAAACAAGTTCTAATTAAGTACCTCATTACTATCAATGACTACAGGTTTGCAACTAACAATCAGAAATTGGCCTGCTTTATCACCTATGCATTTCATTCATGCATAGGGGAGCTTTCATACCGAAATAGTTTTGCCGTAATTCAATAAGAGAAGAGTCTATCTAATTCAGCCTTTTACTTCAAGACAACTGTGCGTTGCTCACTTGGATCAGAAACCTGCCATGAAGGATCCTCTGCACAGGGGAGGAAGCAGGTGCTCTGATGGACTCTGATGGAATCTTTTTTTGAAGATTACTCAGCATACATCTTAACCAAATACATAGATCTTACCCAAAGTGTAGATTTTGAGAGGAGGAGGGCTCGTCCGGGATTTGAACCGGGACCTCTCGCACCTAAGCGAGAATCATACCCTAGACCAACGAGCCACAAATTGCTGTTTTTGTGTAAAACAAGTTCTAATTAAGTACCTCATTAATATCAATGACTACAGGTTTGCAACTAACAATCAGAAATTGGCCTGCTTTATCACCTATGCATTTCATTCATGCATAGGGGAGCTTTCATACCGAAATAGTTTTGCCGTAATTCAATAAGAGAAGAGGCGTATCTAATTCAGCCTTTTACTTCGAGACAACTGTGCGTTGCTCACTTGGATCAGAAACCTGCCATGAAGGATCCTCTGCACAGGGGAGAAACCAGGTGCTCTGATGGAATCTTTTATTGAAGATTACTCAACATACATCTTAACCAAATACATAGATCTTACCCAACCCTGGACCTTTCACCCCTAAGCGAGAATCATACCCCTAGACCAACGAGCCACAAATTGCTGTTCCTTTGTTTAAAACAAGTTCTAATTAAGTACCTCATTAATATCAATGACTACAGGTTTGCCACTAACAATCAGAAATTGGCCTGCTTTATCACCTATGCATTTCATTCATGCATAGGGAGCTCATACCGAAATACTTAACCAAATACATAGATCTTACCCAAAGTGTAGATTTTGAGAGGAGGAGGGCTCGTGGGATTTGAACCGGGACCTCTCCCTAAGAGAAGAGTCTAGACTAATTTTAGTCTTTTACTTCAAGACAACTGTGCGTTGCTCACTTGGATCAGAAACCTGCCATGAAGGATCCTCTGCACAGGATGGACTCTGATGGAATCTTTTTTGAAGATTACTCAGCATACATCTTAACCAAATACATAGATCTTACCCAAAGTGTAGATTTTGAGAGGAGGAGGGCTCGTGGGATTTGAACCAGACCTCTCGCACCCTAAGAGAAGAGTCTAGACTAATTTTAGTCTTTTACTTCAAGACAACTGTGCGTTGCTCACTTGGATCAGAAACCTGCCATGAAGGATCCTCTGCACAGGGGAGAAACCAGGTGCTCTGATGGACTTCAATCTTCTTTTGAAGATTACTCAGCATACATCTTAACCAAATAAATAGATCTTACCCAAAGTGTAGATTTTGAGAGGAGGAGGGCTCGTCCGGGATTTGAACCCGGACCTCTCGCACCCTAAGCGAGAATCATACCCTAGACCAACGAGCCACAAGTTGCTGTTTTTGTGTAAACAAGTTCTAATTAAGTACCTCATTACTATCAATGACTACAGGTTTGCAACTAACAATCAGAAATTGGCCTGCTTTATCACCTATGCATTTCATTCATGCATAGGGAGCTCATACGAAATAGTTTTGCCGTAATTCAATAAGAGAAGAGTCTAGACTAATTTTAGTCTTTTACTTCAAGACAACTGTGCGTTGCTCACTTGGATCAGAAACCTGCCATGAAGGATCCTCTGCACAGGGGAGGAACCAGGTGCTCTGATGGACTTGTATCTTTTTTTGAAGATTACTCAACATACATCTTAACCAAATACATAGATCTTACCCAAAGTGTAGATTTTGAGAGGAGGAGGGCTCGTGCGGGATTTGAACCCGGGACCTCTCGCACCCTAAGAGAAGAGTCTAGACTAATTTTAGTCTTTTACTTCAAGACAACTGTGCGTTGCTCACTTGGATCAGAAACCTGCCATGAAGGATCCTCTGCACAGGGATGGACTCTGATGGAATCTTTTTGAAGATTACTCAGCATACATC